>JBAMBQ010005391.1:0-44608 GCA_037044495.1 Stegana nigrithorax | reverse complement strand
AACATACCAGTCGCAGCCAGTGATTTGGCGAAAGGCTTTATTCTGCATGGTTTGGAGCCATTTGCGGTTCGTTACTGCTGCGATACCCCAGATTTGGATACCGTACCACCAAGTAGGCGCAACCACCTGTTGGTAGATTTTTCGCTTGTTGCAAAGTGGGAGTTTGCTTCTGCTGTTGAGGAGCCCGTGTAGCATATGAAGATTGGAGTACGAGTCCAAGGTATTCCACCTTATGGTCTTGTCGCGTGACAGCACCGCCTAGGTGGATGGCTGGCAGATTTTCGCGTCTTAGGAGACGTTTTTGCATTTTTCGGCGTTGAGCTTTATGTTCCATCTGATCGCTCAAGTTTCGAAAGCGTGGAGATACTCCTGGAGTCCGTCGGCAGCCTCGTTTTCGCAACTTTCAGAGTAGAAGACACTTACGTCGTTAGCGTAGATGCGAGCAGCATTTATCCAGTAGCGATGCCCATCCCTTCGGCGTCAGATGTTGGGAGGTCCAGTGTGAACAGGTTATATAGAATGGGTCCCAGTACACAGCCTTGAGGCACTCCGGCTTGAACTGGTTGTGTAGCGGATATGCAATCGCCCACTTTGTCATAAAATTAACGCCCATCTAAGTATGAACGCAGTAGCAGGAAGTATGGAGCCGGGAGAGCTTCTTTGATCTTAGTCAAATGGCCCATATGCCAAACTCGGTCAAAGGCTTTCTGGACATCGATGAAGATCGCATTACAGTATTCTTTGGAGTCGAAAGAGCCTAAGATATGGTTTACTACTCGGTGGAGCTGCTCTATAGTGCCATGACTGAACCATCTGAACCCAAATTGGTGATCAGGGAGAGTGTTCCGCGTGTCAGCTATACCATAAATCCGGGCGGCGGTCAGTCTTTTCCATACTTTCGAGATCGAAAGCAGGAGACTGATCGGCCGGTACGATTTTGGGTCGTAGTCCGGCTTGTCAGATTTGTGGATCATGATCACCATAGCCAACTTCTATTGATGCCGTTGAATATCATCACCAGAAGAGATTGTGTTGTTGCAAATCCTATCATGGCCGGAGGCCTTGTTTCTTTTAAGGCGCCGGATGACACTATCCACCTCCTCAAGGGTGATAGGGGCGATAGGGAGGTCCATTTGTAGCGGTGTAGTCAAGCGGTCCTCTGCTTCAGTAACCTCGTCTGTGGTCGCAGTAATGGTGAGCCTGAATCGCTCAGCTAGGTGCGTGGCAAACGTATTGGCCTGTTGGTCGTCTGAGCGACATCAGTTACCGTTTGCAAACAGGATGGGGGCGTGCCAATCAGCTTGGCGAGTAATTCTTCTGGTAGCTTTCCATAGGCAGAAAAGGGCGTCTTTTTTGGTATCCATGTTTTCTAACAAATGGTTGAAAAGGTTGGCGCGTTAGCGGTTAGCTTGTCCTGTGGATGTTGGGTGCTCATGAAGATCTCTCGGAGGTGACGCTAGTCCGGATACGTAGTCCATTTATTAGTCCTCTTGAGCCGCGAGTCGGACGTGAAGGTCTGGAATGGTTTGGGCGGGCCTCTGGATGGATGGAGAATCCTATAGATTTTACGAGTAAATAGTTCCTGCCCTTATATAGAGCAAAGTCGGTGAAGCTGGGTAAGTTTTTGGTGTGAAATGGGTACCTAGTGGCCTAGTGTCTGGCGTTCCAGTCGCCGCCAACCAGGAATTTACGGCTGAAGTTATCCATTAATGCGGCGAAGTCGTTCTCGGACCAGTTGAACGCTGGGGGGCAGTAGATTGCGCCAAGTTCAGTTTCCCCTAGATCAGTGTAGACGGTTGCAGGGGCGAGCTGGACTTTTTAGGTGCATACAGGCGTAGTTGCAAAATGTCTGAGGCTATTTCTGATGATGATGGCTGATCTATATTTAGCGAATCTCCCGAATGGGTGGTTAGCGGATTAAGAGAAGAACCTATGGAGTTTTGGCGTCCTGTCACTTTTTAGCCGAGTCTCACTCAACAGAAGAATGTTGATGTTGTAGCTCTGCACGAAGCATTCAAGCTCGTGCAACTTGTTGGAGACGCCATTAGCGTTCCAAATTAGGATGCGAAGGGGAGTCATGTCGAGGAGGATTGCGCGATGAGCAGGGCCAGCATTTGACTCTGCATTTGCAGCATTTGTGACTGCATTTCTGCGAATTTCACGAATGTCTTGTTTAGTGAAGTAATGGAGAGTATAAAGCCGTCAAGTTTCGCCTCAGTACCAGAGTCGTTTGATTGCCAATAACCGAATTGGGTGTTATCATGTTGATGTTGGTATGCCTGCTGTCTTATAGTAGGCTGACGCTGTGAAATGTGTTTTGCTTGTGTCTTCCTTGTGGGCTCAATTCCGACGCATTGCCTACATAACAACTTAATGGTGTGTACGTCTTTGTTGTTTTTTTCCGGCTTCAGGTTTATGAAAAACAGGTTCATTTGTTCACCCGTGGTTCGGTTTTGGGGGTTAAACACGTGAAGCACGTCATGCCCAAGCTTGCTTAGGTGGCAGGTGCTTTCTTTATTTTGAGTAGAGTGATGAAGCCCTTTGATAACCACCCGATACGGTTTATCCTCATTCAGTTGATAACTATGGTATTTCACTTTCAGTTCGTATAATTTACGCGTGGTGGCCCCGTACGACTCCACCCTGTGAGAATCTGGCTTGTAATTTGTCCAGATCCAGTTCCTTTGCTTGTTCCAGATGGCTCTAAAGTTCTGGTAAACTCGCGATATCCGATAGAACTATTGGGGGTGGTTTTTGCAATGCCTTTTGCGCATCGCTTTCCTTGTTGTGTCTAGCAGCGGCAGTGGCCACACTTGTGGACGGTTATTGAGAATCTGATGGTATAGGAATGAAATTTACGTCTAGGTCCACTTCGTCGTTTGCAGCACTCGCGAGAACTGCAAATCTTTTTTTTGTATTCACTGCTTGATGGTTCATCGGTATTAATTCGCCGTTTGAGGCTGCCAACAGGGCACAACGGTAGTTTACTTTTGCGTTTTTTGACTTGAAACCGCTGGAGGACAGGGCTAGACGCATTGTCAGTATCATTATTGTTGTTATTGCCGCCGGCGACATTCACCAAATCCAGAGCAGCATTGGAGCTGCTTGCATTTTTAACACAGGCAGAACTAAGTGCATTTTCATTAGTCGATTGTCGATTGTTTTGGCGATTTTGGCTATTGTCGCCGGCAAATAGAATTTAGAAATATAATATTGTCAACATTTTTTGGAGCAAGGCGATTCCTTTTCATATCCTACACCAAAAAATGGTAATTATACCCTATCCAAAAAAATGCTAAATGGTATATTAAAGCTGTGCAAATGTAAATAACAGGCGAAAAGTAGCGTGGCAACCCCATAAAGTATATATATTCTTTATCAGCATCAAAAGGTAAGTCTATCTGGTCATGTCCGTATGAACGCACGGATCTCGGAAACGGTTCTACCTACAACCACCTAATTTGGCACAAAGACTCTCCTAATCCTTAGATATAACGAGATTACTTTGCTTTTTCGATTTTCAATCTATAACATGTAGCTGCTATAGGAACGATCGGCCGAAAAACCACATTTACTAACAAAAACCCTTTTTTATCAAGACATCGTTACCAAATTTTGGATTTAATAGCTCTGTGTGATTTCAAATCACATAGGTTAGGTTTGGTAGCTGTATCACTAAATAAGTGATGCCACTTAGACCACAGGTTGGATCCTTTGTGAGCCACAAGTTTGGAGGCCCAGCTAGCTCCCAACTAGAATGAGTAATATGATCTTTTGATGAAGCGGACGAGGTTAATTATGTCTAGTTTATATAGATTATCTATACTTTGGAGGAAGGAGAATCCTAACAAAAGTGATCTGCTTCTGGCTAGAGCTGGACATGTGCAGAAGAAATGCTGGATTGTTTCCAATTCTTCTTCGTTCCTACAGCTACGACAGAAATCGTGCGTTAAGATTCCTAATCTAGTTGGTTGATATCCTATTAGACAGTGCCTTGTTAGGGTTCCTATCAGGGTTCCTAATTGAGATCTATCTAGCTTAATTATGTATAGACTTAAATAAACGTTGATTTAGCCTTGGCGCAGGTAAATGCACTATTTCATCTTTGATTGGTGGAATTTGTTAGTGTTTCCCTGGTAATCAGTTTGCAAGTTGTAATTGGGACACTTAGCCTTCCATACCTTTGCTGTCATGTGCTAGGTTGGTGCCCTCTCTTGCAAGTTTATCAGCCCTTCAATTTCCTGGAATATCCCTGTGACTGGGAACTCAGCACAGATTGATGAAGAGTTGTAAAGCCATCTCGTCAAGAGATCGGCGGCAATCTAATACACTTGTTGATGTTATATGGGGTGCATCCAGGGCTTTTAAGGCAGCCTGGCTGTCTGATAAATTAAAAATATCCTTTCTGGATATATTGCTTAACCACAACCATTTTGTGGCTTCGTGAATAGCAGTTATTTCTGCTTGACAGACACTGCAGTGGTCCATTAGTCTAATGGATTTGCAGATTGTGGGCGTTTCGCAAAAGATTCCAGTTCCTACACCGGCATCCATTTTAGACCCGGCTGTGTATACCTTAATCTGGACATTTGGTGATGGATCACTCTCTAGCCACTCTTGCCGTTGGAATCACCACAAAGAAATTATTTTCGAAGCAGAGGGATGACGGGAGGTAATCAAGAAGAGTAGGGATATTAGTGTAGGAGTTCAATAGGTTTGCATGTCCATGCGATCATTCTTGGAAGTGTGAGTCTAATGGCGGAACATGCCGCTAAGTGTTTGCAGAAATGATCAAGCAGTGACAGAGGCAAAAATATGTAGTTCTTATGACACCACTTATTGCCAATATTTATTCACAGAAGGTTTTCTTCTGACAACCACCAGACAACATTTCCGTACAGAAGAATGGGTCTGAAGACTGATGTGTAGAGCGAATATGCAATTCTGGGTAGCGGGAGCATTTCTGGCTCTTTCGAGAGTATTAAGCTCGTTATTATTAGTTTAGTACTAATTAAAAATCATATGGAAAAAATTCTAGTAACACCATATATATGTCATGGACTTTTTGAATGGACTGTTATATGATATAGTAAAACGATATACACAATATTGAGATATGTGATTGGAAATCACATAAAAAATTAAATCCATAATCTTGTAACGATATCTTGAAAAACAAAACGGTTTTTGTCATTAAATGTGGGTTTTCGGCCGGTCGTTCCTAAGGCAGCTATATGATATAGGTTGACCATCGAAAAAATAAATAAATTCGTTATGACTATGGATTAAGAGAGTTTTCGTGCTAAATTTCATGGTTGTAGGTCTAACCGTTTCCGAGATCCGTGCGTTCATACAGACAGACAGACGGACATGTCCATATCGACTCACCTTTCGATGCTAATCAAGAATATATACACTTTGTTGGGTCTGCCACGCCTCTTTCTTCCTGTTAAATACATTTGCAGTACTTTAATATACACTTTACCATTTTTGCTACAGGGTATAAAATTAATAAACCACCTCCAAAATATGTTTAATGAGCACAAGAAATTAAAACACTTACTAACCAAAAACGGATCGAAACTTTAAAGTCGTGCAAAGAAATATGCACCCGAATGCAATTGTCAGGGATATTAAAGCCCAAGTAAGAAAACGTGGGAATGATGTCTAAAACATTCACAATGTCAATCAACAACACACACAGAAATAAATCTGTCATAAATATGACCACACAAAAACTGTTTTGTTCCTGCACTCATTATACAGTCCACTAAATTACACGTTCCACTCAACTTTATAATTGTATAAAAGCTTGCACAGTAATTGCAAATTATTCACTTTTTCTTTGCTTTGTGTCTTAATATATACAGACGTTTAACTTCAATAAACCATCAAATCAGAGATCGGTTATTAGCAAAATTGGTCATTCGAGCCGGATATTCAGCTAGCGCTTAATAGCGTTAAAAACTGTTTGTGTTCATATTCGTCTTCTATTAAATTCATCGCTGCTTCGTAAACAGGAATGAGTCAGATTGTCTATTAGACGCTCCCATCAAGCTGCACAGCAGCCAATTCATACTTCTACAAGGGAGGAGCTTTCGAATCATATTCAACGATTGGAAGCTGCATATCGCGACTTTGAGCAGATAAGTCATGATTTATATGCGTACGTTGAAGAGGAAGGCTTTGATGACCCTGTCCTTGAAATGGAACAGTCTGAGCAGGAATATTTCGAAGCCTATGATCTTTTTAACGCTCAACTAGCTACATTGCCAGATATTTCTGGCCATTCATCAACTTTTCTTGAAGATCACCCACTGGAGCGACTTGCGGCATAACAGGCAACATTTTTAGAGGCGTTTGTTGCTAATCAGGTTGAGTCAAATATACATCTAACAAGAATTCAACTGCCAAAGTTTACCGGGATATATGAAGATTAGAAACCGTTTCGCGACTTGTTTCTAAGTACAGTGCAGTACAGAAGTTTCAATATTTGCTTTCGTACTTGGAAGGCGAAACACTTGCCGTCATGAAACATATCCGCATCACCAACGACAACTACAAGCAAGCTTGGGACCGTTTGGTGCAGCGATATGAAAGGAACCCACGCGTTATAAGACCGCTTGTGAAATCTTTTCTTCAATTTTAAATAAATTCGTCAACCAACGTTACGACACTACGGCAAATAGGTGATGGTGGTGATCATGTCTTGTGAAGACTTGATGCTTTAAATGTAACCTCATGCGATCCTTGGCTTCTTCAGCTGTTATTGAATAAATTAGAAGAGGAAATCAAACAAAATTGGGTAGACACATGTGATATTCACAATGAAAAAACGTGTGATGAATTTCTTGAGTTTCATTCGCATCGTTATGACACTTTCGAGTTTTGCATTTCCCCTCGAGCATTTCATTATCGTGCTGAGGTCGATAACCTTTCAGAAATCAAGGACAAACAATGTTTCAAGTGCAAAGAAAGTCATACAATTTGGCAATGTACTTAATTCACACAGTTCACACATTCACACAAATCGATTATGTTTTAATTATCTTTCTCTATCACACTCAGCGCAAAATTTTTCAATAATATATAATTGGAAGCAATGCAGCGTACGTAACTAAAACCTTTTACATGATGAGCATTCGTTGTCTACTTCACACTCTCATTCGTCAGTCTACAATCGAGAGCAGCCACCGCGCGCAACGACAAACAACAAAAAAACCATAGTATACTTGGATTTCTTTTCACACTTCATTCTTACGGAGCAGCATGCGCTATAGTTTTTTTGTTGTTTATCGTTGCGCGCGGTACCATGCAAGTTTATATTTTGGAAAAAAGAGTGAAGTATGAAAAATACTTCGTCTGCGGATAAAGACAGAAAGAAGTATACTTCATACTTTGTCCGAAGTGACTTCGTTGAAATTCTTCTTTTCAATCTTCAGAGGAAAATGCCGCTTACTGCGGATAAAGTCTCAATGTGGCTGCTCGGTAAGTTTTGCACAGTTCTGCCTATTATAACTGCCACTGTCATAGACAAATGGGGGAATCAACTAAATTGCCGATTATTGCTTGATTCTGGTTCATCTGCTTCTTTCGTCTCCGAATAATATGTTCAACGCGTCGGTATGCCACGGGTGAGTGGCATAATATCGGTTTCTGGATTGTCAATATGCAATCAATTACAATTGCACAGTAAAACGACTTTAAATTTAATTGCCTACATTCTGCAAAAAATAACTTTAAAACTGCTTTTGCATTCGATCGACTGCTCCTCTGCAGGAGTGCAATCAATTTTAAAATTTCCTTTAGCCGATCCGACAATCGCTATCCGCTCCGATAGATTTCATTTTAGTGAAACGCATACCCGTCGTCCCGACGGCACATATATTATTCGTTATCCATTACAACGTTACCACAAGCAATAAATCGATTAAAACACTTTACTCCGTGTACCGACTCTCAAGTACTAGCCGAACAACGCAAACTCTCGTGAACTCAAAGCTAGTGTCAACTCAGTTTTTCGCTATTCACAAACTAATACATTTGGACTTTAAATATATTCTTTATAACAGTTACAACCTCTGCGCACAAACTCTGCGCCTATCCGGTATACACCCTTTTTGGAATAAACTGGTGATCTTTGCGATGGTGGTCTTCGCGTTGGTCTTCGCGTTGGTGGTCGTATCAAACACGCTGGTTTGCTAAACTCAGTGAAAACTACTTATTTTACTTAGATGGCCATTACAACCGTTTGTCGGTTTTGGCCGCGTTCAAAATGCCTTGCCAGCCTCTTCTAACTCTCGCTTGCAGGCGACAGTTGGAGTCACCAAGATTCCTTAGGTCCTGTTAAACCTGGTCTTTCCAACGCAGACAAGGTCGCCCTTTTCTCCGCTGCCCACTAGCTGAGCCCGCTTTGAATACCTTCTGTGCTGCAGCATGTTCGTCCATTCGCACGACATGACATAGCCAACGTAGCCGCTGTATTTGTTTTCGTTTTACTAGGTCAATGTCGGAGTAGAGCTCATACAGCTCTTGGTTCATACAAATGTGGTGTTCACCGTCAACGGTCTGTCGCAGTAGATGTTCCATTAAGAGATTGAAAAAGTCAGACGATAAGATGTCGCCCTGTCTGAAGCCTCGTTTGGTATCAAATGGTTCAGAGAGGTATTTTCCTACCAAGACGGAACTACGAGAATTTCTCAACGTCATCATACAAAGTCGGACTAGCTTTGAGGGGATACCGAACTCAGACATAGCAGCGAAGAATTTCGCTCTTATCGGTGTGTCGAAACCGGCCTTAAAATCGATGAAAAGATGGTGCGTATCGACTTGTTTCTCATGGGTTTTCTCCAGGACTTGGCGAAGTGTGAAAATCTGGTCTATGGTGGACTTTGCAGGTCTGAAGCCGCAGTGATAAGGTCCAATCAGCTGATCTATGAAAGGTTTCAGTCTTTCACACATAACGCCCGCTAGAACCTTATATGCGATGGGAAGTAAACTAATCCCGCGATAGTTGGCGCAGTTTGTAGAATCACCCTTCTTATGTATAGGACAAAGCACACTAACACTCCAATCGTCAGGCATGCTTTCTTCCGACCATATTTTGCACAAAAGCTGGTGCATGCTCTTAACCAGCCCCGGGCCGCCAGTCTTAAATAGCTCCGGTAGCAGACCATCGGCGCCAGCCGCTTTGCCATTTTTCAGCTTATTAATGGCTGACTCAAGCTGGTCATAGTCGGGTGGCGGGGTATCAACGCCATCATTATTGGGTGGTGACAGGATATCTTCTCTTTCGGTTGTATCGTACCTGTCGTCGCCTGCTAGTAGCTTAGAAAAGTGTTCCTTCCAAAGTCTTAGTACGTCCTGCGAATTTGTAACCAGATTTCCCTGTTCGTCTTTGCAGTATGCAGTACTCGATTTAGCTCCTTCAGTATGACGCCTTACTTTTTAAAAGAACTTTCGAGTATAGTTTCTGTCTCTGCACATCTCAATATCCTGCTGTTCACGCCTTTCTTGCTCCCTCTTCTTGCGTCTAAAAAGGCGTTTCTCCACCCGCTTTTTACCAAAATATCGCACCTTTGTAGCTCGCGTTGTGGCTGGCTGCAGAGTGCGCAGATATGCGGCGGTTTTCTCTGCAGCAGTAAGGCGGCACTCCTCGTCAAACCAACCATTGCGAGGTGGGCGGTAGTAAGCTACCGCTTCTCTGTTGGCGATATCGAGAGAGTGCGAGATATGATTCTACTGTGCGCATATATCTTGGTTCAAAGGGGGGTTTTTGGCGGTGCATCTGAGAGTTTAGCAGCGTAAGCACCTGATGTCTGTTGTGTTCGTAGCTTACCGACGTCAAGCTTTCTTCGTGCGCTGTTTTGGGCCTTACAACGTGCACTGAGGCGTGTTCGTACCTTGGCTACAACAAGGTAATGGTCCGAGTCGATGTTTGCTCCTCGGATCGTACGTTCGTCTAGCACACTAGATGCGTGCCTTCTGTCAATCACAACATGATCAATTTGGTTTCTTGTGTTCTGATCAGGTGACAGCCAGGTTGCCTTGTAGATATCAAGATGTTGGAATCTGGTGCTACTAACTACCAAGTTTCGCGCCGCAGCGAAATCAATTAGTCTCATTTTGTTGTCGGAGGTGTTGTCATGGTGACTGAGTTTGCCAACGGTGGCACCAAAAATTCCTTCTCTCCCAATCTTGGCATTAAAATCTAAAAGGACAATTTTTATGTCGTGTTGGGGGCAGCGATCGTAGATGTCATTCAGATGCTCATAGAAGGTATCCTTAATGCTTTCGTCCTTTTCATCCGTCCGCCCTATAATAAAGATCGCAGTTTTGCCACTTTTCTGAACCAGTTATTCAGGGGGGCGTTAAGATGGGAAACTAAACACCCTGTTTTAGCTCCTGTACTCATTATACAGTCCACTCAATTGCGTGTTCTATTCAATTTTATAATTGTGCAAATTACTAGCTTCTACTTTGCCTTTTGTCTTAACATATACAGACGTTTAACTTCAATGAACAATCAAATCAGAGATCGGTTCGTCCGTCTGATTAAATCAAATATTTGGAATGAATTTTTTTTTTTTTTTGTACAAACCAAGCATGTGGTTTCCTATAAGGCACTGAAAATCAAATGTTTCCCTGCAACTCGGACAAATGCCACGCCAAAAATTCAAATACAGCAAATGTCAAATATGTTTAACACCATAAATATTCTGGTTACCACTATAAGCAAACAAAATGGATAGCAGCTTTATAATTTAATAAAAAAAAAACTTTTAATATAATTTTATGCAATGCAAACAGATTAATGAACCACTTAGTAGAATTTAAACAATTCCTCAATGACAATGATATGGATGTAGCACTCATATCGGAAACTCATCTATCGCAAAACATACCAGAATATAAAACCATATACATTGACGGAGCAGGACTCGCTAGATCAGAGGTTATAATTTAAAGTACGCTAACATATATTGAAATCGTTCATTTTAATCAAGTCTAGATACAATCGACAAATATTGAACACTTAGAGAACAAAGGAGAACTCACAATATTCGCACTATACAGCCCACCTAAGCATAAAATATCAATTGACGAATATTATTCGGACTTTCTAACATTTGGATCTAGATGCCAAACACACTTATTTTGGTTCAAGAATTAGTAATACTAAAGGCAAAAACTTACTTAACGTAATTCAAAACTGCAAAGCTAAACATATCAGTTCAGGAAAACCGACATACTGACCCGCAGACCAGTCGAAAATCAGCAATTGCTCATATAGGGTGATTTTTTAAGAGTTAAGATTTTCAGGTTGGCAGCACTAGTTAGTAATAGCGTCCAAACGTCATCTGTCAAAGTGAAAAGTTTTCAGTATACTCTACCATTTAATCATGGAAAGACTTACAAATTTAGTATCAATATTCGTGCTCTGTGAAAAATGTGCACCATTTGTTACGACCATATTATGGTCGTCATAATTATCAGGCTCATTTCTGGCTCAACGGATACGTAAATAAGCAAAACTTTCGCATCTGGAGTGATGAACAGCCACATGCCATACAAGAATTACCGATGCATCCCGAAAAAACGACAGTTTGGTGTGGTTTATGGACTGGTGGCATCATCGGTTAATTTTTCTTCCATTTTGGGACCTTCCGAATGGACCATTTAAAACGGAGTCGCGGACAACATTTACATGAAGTTATCTTTAAAGCGTAAATGGCAAAGGCTTATTTATCGGTACAATATATATAAATTTTGAATATTTTAAGCAAATTTGAGTGTTTTGTTCAATTTTGAAAAAAACTACGCTTAAAAAATCACTCTTTATAAACATCATAATTCAAGAAGCTGCCATAAACACCGAATAACACGAAAATCAACCCAAAAATCAATAGGCTTTTAAAAGATTGTAGATCACTATTCAAAAGATTTGTTTTTTCAACTTATGTTATTTATTCAATCTCTTTTCATAGGACTAACAATAATATTTCAACTCTTGCTACTAATTGTTTATTCAGTCTAACTTAACTACTAACTTGGTCAACGCGCCGCATAAATATCATAGGGATGAAAGGTAATTTTATTGTATGCGTGTTTTTTAGTTTGTTCTGGCTAGCGATCGCACCAGAATGTTTAGATGGTTTAGTAATTTAGTGGAATACTTGAATTGTAGGGGACGTTGAGATCACTGTATATGCTGGCGTTTTGAAAATAACATGGTGCGCCGGTGATAGTTAAAAGTATTTTCAACTGTGCTCTTTGGATTATTTCTTTGTTACTAGCGGACGCGTTGCCCCATAATTAAGAGCCATATGTCCAGACAGGCTTGATTATTAAATTGTACAGCAGCACTTTATAATCCAGGCATAGAGGGCTACGGTGGTTAATAAGCCAGTTTACGGCTTTGAGCTCAATTTGTGTCTTGTTGGCTTCTATATGCTTTCTCCAAATGAAGCGTTTATCGATGTGAATACCGAGGGGCAGGGCACGTTTCTCGGTTGAGCGTGAAAGTTACATATCTACATTTCTGTTCTTTGACTTTGATACGCCAATTTACTAACCATACTTCAACGAGTTCTTAGTATGGTTCAAACTCCCTTGACGCTTTGAAAAGCTTCGAGAACAGGAAAGTATTTTTGTGTCATCGGCAAATGTTGAGAGAATTAGCAATGGGAAAGTAAGAATATCCGATGTAAACAGATATAGTACAGTAGAAAGAATAGAATATGTTCTTCAGGATTTCGAAAGGGCAGTTCGGAAGTTCAACAATAATTTTTGGTGAAATAAAGTCATGTCCAGGCGATTTATTAATTTCTATTTTAGTTCTGACTAACTCCTTCAGTTCCCACGGTCGTATCTACTTACAGCTATCTACAAGCTACAGGATATAATAAACAAAACGGTAAATTGGTTCAAATCTTTGAATATCAAAATCAACGAGCGTAACACTCAAAAAGTCATATATACCACAAAAACTAATATCCCACCAACGAATACTCAAATAAACGAAACTTACATACCTATAAGTACAAAAGAAAAATAACTCGAAATTTATCTATACAGATAATAAACTAACTTGGAAAAACCAAATCTTGAAGAAATAAAAAGAAATCACTATCAAATATAAACAATTCTATTGGCGGCTTAATAAAAACTCTAAACTGACAGTTTATAATAAGCTACCGATCTACAAACACATCATTAAAACCACATGGACATATGGAATTCAGCTAAGGGTGCTGGTACATATCCAACCGAGTACTTCATGATCACATAGACGAAGAAATGAAACTAAGCAAAAAAAAAAAAAAAAAACTATTTCGCTGTCTGGTTGCGGTCGTGTGTAGCTTGTGCTCTGACAATATTTCAGTTTTTCTTAGTAAACTGGTGCTTTTAATAGCATAACTATACCATTTTTCATATTTCATATTTCATAATGAGAGCAGTAAACTTCAATATGTAAAAATGAATTCAACTTCAATATGCTGAAATGAACAATGTTGGAAAATAAACTTCAATGAGAAAAAATGATAACAGTAAGTTCAACATATTTTTTTTTTTTAGCTATGTATATCTTTTATTTAAAATCTGTTCCTATGTGGTACAATCATTAAATTGCTTAATCTAGTCTAGTTGGTATAGAAAAATATATACATTTTTACAGTATGGTTTGTACAATTAATTTTATGAGAAAATGGGAATATTTACATGATTTACGCTTTGTTAGCCTCCGTCTCTGAATGGGAGGTCTAGTGGGTGGTATCGCTTTAGTTTTCTTTTAGTATTACTGTTATCCAGTAGGAAGTTCAATATGAGAATAGTAAACTTCAATGTGGAATAGAAAACTTCAAAGCGAAATAGTAAACTTCAATGTGAACTTTATAAACTTCAGTATGAGAATTGTAAACTTAATTTAATTTAAAACAATACAAAATATTTTTAATTAAATTTATTAATAAAGGACATTTTCAATTTTACTATAACAAGGTACATTGTCAATTAGCTTAACAACTGGTTCACCATGTGTAACCGTTGCTTCACGAACACAATTTTTCATCCATTGTTTTGCATCTTCTTTTTTGAACGAACCTCTTCTTATTTCATATTAATAAAATCATATAATGCTTAAGCAACTTTTACGTGAACATTAGCACCGTTTAAACCAGCTACCATACTGAAGTTCATTATTCTCATATTGAAGTTTTCAACATTCACATTGAAGTTTACTATTCTCATATTGATTTCATTGCACGTTATAATTTTCGCCACTTGAGTCCACTTGGGGCCTATTGTTTTTCGTATTTACTTAAAGTAAAATAAAAAATAAAACGGGAACCGAAATTCGAAACATAGGTGTAATACTTTTCCATTTACAATGTTGAAGGTTTAAATAATTATAACATATCAAACAATTTTTTTCTAATTTTTTCAAAGTAATTGTAACTTTAGCTTGCGAAACTTTATACCCAGTTTAAAAGCGGGTAATTCTTTTACAATTAATCGCCCTATTATAGATGAGAGCCTACTCGGCTACTACTTCAGTTCGATCAAACTATCGTTTTCGGTTGGCCCTGATAATGTTCCAAGTTGTGTATTAAGTTACTGTGCAGCCATATTAGTTTTTCCCTTATATAATTTAGTAGTGACCCGGCAGACATTGTACTGCCTTTTCTTAACATGATGATGCAATAATGTGAGTATGAATTTAATTTATTAAATGTAGAAAAATATATACGGTGATTCATTTTTCTAAATTGTAATCAAAAACTCACAAAGAGAAATCGGATGACCGAATATTTATTAAGAAAGAACAGTCTCTGAAAAAATTTTCGTTTTTTGAAAATAATTTCAGTCAAAAGTTAGCCGCAGGTGGTTCATTCGGGAGGTTCAATTTTGGATCACTCTTTTCAGCATTGCAACCGGTATCTACCCAATTGCGCGAGTAATATTGACTTCAAAATCCTGGATCGTAGCTGGATCGGCGAAGACTTATGACTTCACATAACCCCAGAGAAAAAAGTCCAAAGGTGTGATATCACAGGATCTAGGAGGTCAGTTGGCAGAACAGAAAATGATTTCTCAATAAAGCCATTATGTCGCGCTCTGTGTGTGCCGTGGCCTAATCATTGAACAAAACTCGACGCGAAAAAAGCGGATCTTCGTTGAGCTGTTCCAGAGCTGTTCATTTTGCTATTTCACTCTATTGTCACCGGTGTACAGTAAATCATCGGCAATAAAAATTATAGAAATCATTACTAATAAACATATTAGCGGTTACTTATATTGTTGGCGTACTGTCACTATATGTTCAACAACAGCAATATTCATATAAAATCTCTCTCTCTGATTTTTCTCTGGAGTAAAACTCTTGGAACACACAATTACTGATCAACTTCAGCATTCTATTGTTCCAACTTTAAGAACTTCTCGACAAGGTTTTCAAAAAAACAGTCTACTCTAACAAATATCTTAGAGTTTACTTCTTTTGTTTCTCATGGCTTTGCCTTAGGTCGTCAAACGTATGTTATCGAAACTGTCTTTAGAAAAGCATTTGATAGTGTTTGCCAATCATTACTCATAAGAAAACTTGCCAAGTTTAACTTTTCCACCAGTCTTGTACTATGGATTGAAAACTTCTTAAACTCTAGGACCCAAAAAGTTAAGTTTAATGTCTGTGTCTTTAAAAATATTTCTATCTACTCTGGTGTCCCTCACTGTAGCCATTTAGGTCCTTCGCTCTTTAACATTTTTATAAAAGACCTTCCATCGGATATTAAGCATTCACATATTTAAAATCTTCCTCTTTAAAATATTTTCTTACTCGTAGACTTAATGGAACTAGATAGAATTAGATACTAATTTCAATCTTTACTGTATATATTGAAGTCGTATTAATTTTAATTTAGTTTTTTAGTTTTATTTATTATTTTTTGTAATCTAAACCTATATTTGTCAAGTAAATAATAGAGCTGTTGACCATTATTGGTCGTAGCTGTGGAACAGACGGTAGGTCTGGTTTCGTAAGTTCTCTTGATTGGTAGTGCTCTACCACAAAAAAAAAAAAAAGAAAGAAACCATCAGTAAAGTGGTGGCTAGAAGTCACTGAGCTGCACACAGTGACATCGTAACATAGTTTTTTCTGATGCGCTTTATCGTTTGAATTATCTGTAATTTTTAATAAAGCGCTCATTGCCAAAAAAAAGAAGAAACTAAATACTTAAAAAAAAATATATATATAATCAATAGATATCAACGAAAAGTAATTATTATTTAAAAAACATTAAAAATGAGCATCGTCCACTGAACCCGACAATAAACTGCTTCACATTAACCCCATTCACTGCACCAAGCTCAACTCTTGCAAACTTGTGGCTGAGGCTGCTTTTGTTAAAATCAAAAAATTACAATGCATTCGAAAACAGAAAGAATGTATTAGAAAATTAAATTAAACGCAATTCGCGTTGGCGCTTTATCGTGTGTATCTTATGCGCAAATCTAGTCGAATCGAAAAAAGAAGAAACTAAATAATTAAAAATTAAAATAAAAAAACTCAAACCGAAACACCAGTAAACAGTAACATCGAAACATAGTAATGTCTTAAATTTAATGTAATAACGGACAGCAAAGGTCTTACACCAGTAATTTTTTAATTTTAATGTTTAAATTTTTATATATAAATTTTTCCTCCTGCGATTTATCGTGTGTGCCTTATACACAAATCAAATTTTCTTTAATTTTTTTATATAGCGATCATTGCCAAAAAAAGAAGAAACCAAATAATTCAAATAGACTGATATATTCCTTCTTCTTTTAACGCAAGTTAACATTACATATTGCAAAAAATTGCTAATACACGTGCATTGAAAGCAAAAGCAAATGAAGTGATACAAAACTAACAAAAACAAACAACCACAGAGCGAGCAGACAAAAACAACGAAGTTAGAGAAATAGCAACAAAACAATAAGTGCGAGCAGAAACGAATATTTTGCGGCTGTTTGTTCAGCAAACAACAAAACGTATTGTGCACAACAAAAGCATGGCAAATAACATTTATAAATAAATATAAAGCTGTCATCAGCAAATAGACAAAAACTGTTGTGCCGCTGTTAAGTCTTGCTGTTGCGGACAACAACCACAGAGCGAGACTCGGGGAAGCTGTTGTGTAGCTGTTGTGCCGCTGTCTATCGCTGTTAAGCCGCTAAGTGTCGCTGTTAAAGGGTCGCTTAACAGAGGTTCGTTATCGAGAGCACAGAGACTATTAATCATATAGAGGCCGCATCTCATACAAGTTGAAATTTTTGTATGCGGGAGCCTTTATTATTCCCCGAAATTCTGTTAAGTGTGCCGTAGTGCTTTGCTTCTCTGATATAAGTTTTTTTGGTGGTAACTGCCATTTTTTTCCCATTTCAAGAATATTGTTGTTGTTGAAGTAGACGAGTGGACAAATTTCTTGCTTCAGACAATTGTTTTGCTTGCTACATTTTATGAGTAAAAAGGCCATCATATTCAATTTGTGTATGCATTTGGGCATCAACACCATCAGTATGTGTATACACAAATAATAATAAGCGAATTTGTTATGATTTTAGAAGTTTCAATTGTGCATGAAAAAAGTCAAAACCAATTAGAATATTTTGCCCTAATCATGCATTATTTGTGAAAATAATTGTATGCAAAATATATTTATTAAAATATGGTGCAATTATTCAGTTCATATGGAACAAAAGTTGGGCAGGCGTTAAACTGAACTGCAGTTGAATCAAAATACCAGTTCGTTTGGCTTATAGAAGAGAAAAACACTTCAATATGGAAATTGTAGGCTGACTAAACAAAGTATGAATAGTTGGTGGATGGTTAGTTTTGGTCTTTTACTATTCGCTTCAAATATGTCTTCTTCTAAGATATCGAGCAATAGGAATGAATGAATATGGCAATTTAAGGATTTTAACATAATTTCTATTTGATATGCATAGCGACCAACTACTTGACTTACATATGTTCAGCCAAAAAGTTAGAAAGCCTTGCAGTTAGAAACGCACATCGGCGTAACAACTAAGCGCATTGCGCATGCACACACTTTGCGCAGTGCACAAGTGTCTTTAGCAAGGGCAATATGGCTCTGCTTTCCCCATATTGTAATTGCTAAATACAAAGCTTCAAACAACAACAGTAATATACTATCCCTTAATATGCTGCTGAATTTGCTACCGCTGGACTTGGTAATACAGATGGAAGCACTGAAAACAGCATACAGACTACAACGTAACGGAGTCTGGAATTTCGTAGATGAATTCAGACATGGTAAAATATTGGAAAAGTTCGATAGACATGGTTCACCATTGTCTCTACCTTCTGATATTATACCACTGACAGTTTCCCTGCGTAAAGGTTACAAAGTGGAGCTCACGCATAGAGAAATGTGGATTCAACCACAGGAACTCCTTGATAGCTTCACAATTGTAATCTCTACTGACGGCTCCCTCACACCAGAAGGAACTGGCGCAGGTTGGTTCCTCAACGACTTAGTGAAGGAGACTCACTTGGGAATCTAGATACAGTTTTTCAAACTGAAATCTACGCTATTTCTCAGGCAGCAGACTGGATCAGGTAGAATAGGAAACGCGGACACAATATTGTCATTTGCAGCGGTAGCCAGGCGGCACTCTCGTCCCTGGACATTGTCCAAGTTACCTCTAAGCGTGTTCTTGACTGTGGGAGTAGACTAAACAACATTTCTAAATGTAATACCGTCACTCCTCTATGGGTTCCAGACCACAAAGGCATTGGTGGCAACGAAGCGGCTGACGAACTAGCTAGAATCGGAGCAACCACTAAACCTGTGGGTCCTGAACCCATAATTCCAGTAAGCTCTGCAGGGGTCAATCTCTAGATCAGAAACTACATGGACAAAGTCCATAAGAGAAAATGGTTGGCTATTGATACCTGCAAACTTACAAAAGGTTTCTTGAAAGCGCCCAATGGCAAAACGGGGGAATGCTTGCTCAAACTCAGCAGGAAAGACTGTCGATTACTGGTGGGTGCCCTCGCGGTACATAACCAGACTAGGAACCATCTTTCTAGAACGGGACTTGCAACTGACACAAGACTGGACGACTTTCAGTCTTTAGGTTTAGACAAAATTTTTAAGTTTCTGAAAAGAACTACAAGATTTGACTAGACGGGGTAATATAGTAATATGGACTGAGTACTATAGGGGCTCTATGACTCACTAGCACTAACACCACCAAAAAAAAAAAAGCGGGGTCCAATCGTATTTGAGCGAGGGGAACAAGCATAAGGGAAGTAAAACAACACACGACAAGCACACAAAAAAAAAAACAGTAACAAACGATTGTCTCACCTTTGTGCAAGTAGCACATTGTAACGTTCGAGAGGGAGAAACAAATCAAATGCAATCTGATTTAGACAAGAGGGACAAATATATGCGGGGAAGGAGTGTCAATTGCTAAGGAATCAGAGACTGACCAAAAACAAACGACTACCGTAGGCAGTATGAGCGTAAGCAACACATTTGAATGAGGAAAAGGGACAAAAAGAGAACAAGCAAATCGAAGTCAGACAAGACGCCCAGTTTTCGCTTCGTCTTTAACCCTGCCCGGCCGCACCTAATTCTGTCTGACTTTCTGTCTGACTGTCTGTCTGACTGTCTGTCTGATTGTCTGTCTGACTGTCTGTCTGACTGTCTGTCTGACTGTCTGTCTTACTGTCTGTCTGTCTGTATGAACAAACATATCTCGGAAACGGTTGGACCTGCAACCACCAAATTGGGCACGAAGACTCTCCTAATCCATTGGCATAACGAGTTTATTCTGTTTCTTTTTCTATATTCAACCTATAACATATAGCTGCCATAGGAACGATCGAGCGAAAAACTACAATTACTACCAAAAACCCTTTCGGTTTTCAAGATAATTTCGAATTTAATAGTTCTAAGTAATGTAAAATCGTATATCTCAATATTATGTATAACGGTTTACTATATCATATCGCTGCCATGATAACGAACGGCCAAAAAACAATATTTACTGAGAAAAACTTTTTTGTTTTTTATGTTATCGTTATCAAATTTTGGATTTAGTAATCTTCGATAGTATTCAATTATTTACCTGAATATGATAAATATCGATTATCCATAACATATAACTGCCATAGGAACGATAAGCAACAGCTTAGCAAAGAAACGATCTATGAGTATTACACAACAACATGTATGTATACGTGTGCCGTATGAAATGTTGTCTGAGCGAAATCTACTCTATCGTTTGTTTGCTTCTTATTTCATATATGAGTAAATTTTATATTCGCTCACGAATCAACACAATCAGTAACACATTTCGTCTCTGACCACCACCAAGCCTTTATTTACTGCACATTCGCACAACTTTAATATACTCTATACCATTATTTGACATGAATTTTGGATTGGGTATAAGGTACAGGCCGCACCCGACTTAACCTCTGCCTTTCTAGTTTTAATACTCTTAATATGGCAAAAAATTTCATAACAGAGTTTGTCGGCAGAAACAGAGATAGACATAAAGTATGTCAAAATAAATGAATGTGTGACCTTTTCACATCTGCATGAATGCATTAAAAACAGCATTTTTAGTACTCATGCTCAAATAAATGAATTTGAGATTCACAACCATTAAAATTAGTTCCAATGTCTGAAGTAGCTGAGAGAATATTTTATATTTCAATTCAAACTAAGCGATACCGAATTGAATTGAGTTTTCATTTGAATGTTATTTTGTACTCATTTATTCACATTTAGTCTCCCCATTACACACAAACGAATGACCGAATTTTTAGCTTATTAACAAAGCAAGCCTAACAACACTCGAAATCGTTTATATTAAATCGTTCTCATGCAATTCGAGAACTTCCTTCTACATAAAAAGTGCACAGTAGGCTTTTCCTTACTGTAGTTAACAAGCTGTCACGGGCTTGTTAAGAAAGTTCAGTTAAGTTTAAAGTTTACTTCTATTTACATCATACAGGAAATATATATATTCAAAAAATATTTAAAATAAATTAAAGGAAATAACTGACTCTCTACCTCTTTTTATTGAACAGAATGCAATAAGTACAATGAAAGTTTTTCTTGTTCCATTCGTTTCTTTTGAGTTCCGTTCGTCTTGAGTCCCAGACATTTGCTATGTAGCACTCGCTTTCTCTCTCTCAGAACTCATTCGTTTTGTGTCTGGTTATCGAAAGTGAATACGAAATACTCGGTTCTAAGCACCTGAATGAATTCGTGCAAATGTCTAGTGGCTAAGCATACGAAGAGTTGTTGTAAAACATGCATATGTGAATGTTTGATTTTTACTTTTCGAAATCGGTCTTCACTTATAATCGGCACTAATCAATTTGTCTATCATTTATATAAATAAAAATCGAAGTAGAAAAAATGTGCATTATTGATAATCTCCAAAAGTACTGAGCCAACTCAGTAACCGTATCAAAATCATTTCGAAAATCATTCATATGTCCTTATTATTTTTCATTTATCAATTTATGTTTTTTATATTTTTGAATAATTTTGTAGACAAATTATAAAACATGAAGTTCACACATATGTCTTACGGGTCTATTTTGGTATAGTCAACAACGAAATCACAGTGCTGAAAAAGCCATAATGGCCATTATTGTACCAAAATGGATTTTCGTAAGCAAAAAAAAGCTTTTTTTGCTCCTTTCGTCATTATTCTTGTACCGAACGAAAAAGCAAGTCACAAGTAAGGTTTTTGACTTTGAGTGCGAAATTATGCAAAGAAAATTATATTTTTGAAGACGTGAAACACCTGCACTTCTTCTTTTAATGAAAATACAAACCAAACAGAAAACAAAACTAAAAAATACTGCTGGAGTTATTATTAAAAAAAAAACAAAACAAAATATTTTATTCCTTATTTAGTACACATTTTTTTTAAAGCCGTTGCTAAGGCGGTTAACGAGTTTGGACCTCGTATTGCCAGCCTTCTGTTGCTGAACTAGTGCATGCCCGAGAACTCAAAGAATTTTTCCAATATGATAGGCTCTGAAATACACAACTTTTTTTTTATTAAAATTCGAAAACCCAAACATATTTTAATTACTTACCTCTTCCTATATCGCCGCCGACCATGTTAGGCAATCGAAATCTTAAGCCAATTGCTCCGAAAGATTTCAAATAACCTTGCAGAACCCTACAAAGTAGTGCAGCTGTTCTTGTGTTGCCCGCTCAAATTTATTTTGCCTAGAAAAAAGATAAAAAGCATAAAAAAAAATCATACAAATTATAAATAAGGTTCAGATACAGTATATATATAGAAGCATATATAAAAAGAAGCATTTGTCAGTCACTTTGAAGGTTGCAGTCATTTAACACTTTTTTTAACACTTAAACTTTCATGCTGTGACTGTTTGTGTGGAAATGCCATTCGGTACAAATTTTGTAAATGTCACAAATTTATAACTTTTTTGTATCTGCACCAAAATGGACCCATTAATGTGTCAACAGCACATTTTTCAGCAGGAAAAAATGAAAGTCGCCTGCAGGCTGCCGGCATGGTTTAAATTCATGATATACGGGTGGTTTTTCTATTTTGGCAATACAATCCTACCTAATAAGGGTTCCTCTTCTGAATATATTGAGAGGAAATGCCGGGTGTATTTAACAAATCTTAATTTTTTTTCAGACTTTAGATGATTTTTACACCTGCGTTGTCTTTTATATTATAACTTGTTCTTATTCTATCTTATTACTGCTATCTGCTTATCACATCTAGGGTTGTCACTTTTGTCAATTTTTAATTTTGTACTAGTTGTCATTGCTTAGTATTTTTTTTATCCAATATTCCCACACTACTCTTTCCCCTGTAATGAAGTAAGTCACTGTACAAAATTCCGTGGATACTTTGATTATTCGTCCTCTTCTTGTTATTTATTCACTAGGAGGTATGTTAATTGTTACTCAGAGGGCTTGCCTTTAACATTGATCCAGTTCTTTTCTTGCTAACACCGACAAGATGCCTGTCACATTATTCGTCGACGTTTGAAGGAATTTGAATAAAACTATTGTCATCTTCTACAACTCCTGCCTTGAGTCTGTTGACAGCTAGCTCCTGATTTAATTTTTTACTACAATAATGAATGTTGATGCCCTTTTTTTCCTGTACCAGGAAAAGTCTGTAATAGGATGGTGTTACAGGGAAATTTTGTCGCTTCGTACAAAAACAAGTTTGCAGTCCTGTAAGCTTTTTTGTACTAATAATTGTCATTGAGTGCCATGATAAGTTGCACCGTCAGGTTTTAGGTTGTCAAATATATATTTTAAATATTTAAGAAACTCTGTCTATGGTACCGGAAACTTTAATGATGAAAAAAATTACCCGGGAAATTTTATCGTTAACCAATAAACTAATTCTGCAGGTTTCGATTGAATATTTTTTTTTAAAGGTTGCCCGATCGTTTGGATTGTTACATTTTAAAGAGGACTTTATGGTTCTGTGAGGCGCTCTATCATACTATTACTTTTTGGGTGGAATGCGGTTTTGCGATAGTATTTAATGCCTAACAGTATGTTAAGTTGCCTACCTCTCTTCGTAGTTATGTTTTGTGGTAAACCAAACATAGCTTTCCAAACTTTTAGGAGGATTTTGCATCTATTGATGCACGTGAGGAAATAGTGGTATCCTCTTGATGGAGGTAATGAACCAACTATATCGATAATAAAATGGCTGAAGCGTTATCCGAAAATGAGAAACTAGGTAAATGGGTTTTTGCTGCAGCAAATAATTTTCGCTTTTTGACACTTAATGCATGCTCTACGCCAATTTCTTTTAATTTTAGGTCATAAGAATCTGTTCGTCACATTTTTGTTCGTTGACTCTGCAACTCTCGTTTTCTTGATCTTTACTTCACTGTGTGACAATCTGGTCTGGATGAGGTATTACTAGCCATGTCCAGGGACAGGGACAAAATATTTATTTTTCTATATGAGTGAGTGACTAGTTATGGGTGCTATTCCGTGTGAAATGATAAGATAACATTTCTATGATTAAGCAGGAGGTCCCAGTCATTAGTGCATAAAATTAGCGCACACAACACAAGTGACTGCGAAAGAACAAGCCAAAACCCACCCCGGGTTGTAGACCTAAATATTTATTTATTTTTCTCTTAAATTAACTGTATCCTAATTTATTCTATCCCTCGACGTTGAATATCTTGACCTGGCCGATAGCCAATTCACTGCAATCATAAAGCGCGCACTGCGTGAGGTCTACCTGTCGATCAATCGGGCACTTCCTTAGTTAGCGGGTATATGCTTTAGACTACGACAATTAGCATGGGACTATACACTCGTACTAGTAAAACACTCGTACCGACGTCTTAGTTTAACGGGTTGCATAAAACTAGTAAAACACTCGTATTTACGTCTTGATTGAGACGGATATCGTAGAGCCAGTGAAATCACTCGTATTAACATCTTAGTTGAGGCAGTGGCGCTGAAATAGCGAAATCACATCATATCTGCATCTTAGTTGAGACCCTATTTGGCCTTTCGGACAATCTGTGTAGGTTTTATTTTACTGATTCGTAAGTAACCTTATACAAAAAATATCGCTACGTTTTTACCTTGCGTCACCACACCGTGCGAATTGTAAGCCACAAGCCCAAAACATGAAATAAGTGAAACTGATGCAAAATCCCTTAATGGGTTGTTGTTATTGTAGTTGTTAATAAACAATAAATCAACTTTGATATCTTTTGTCTTTGACTAGGCTTGAACCTTCGACGGTTGCATCTTGGGCTAACGTACTCTACACTATGCTATGGCTGCTGGTTGTGTGTTGTTCATGCTGGTGTTCGTTTAAATAGTAGTTTAACGACAAGATGCTTTTTATTTTGTAACGAAATGAGTTCAATAAAACAATTGGGTTGTACAGAAATTTTGCAGAGTTTTTATGACAAAAATTTATTTAAACAAAAAACAATAATTATAACAATAAATTAAACAATGATGTATTCTCCGTTGCTGTTCACAACCTCGGCCCATGTATCGACCAATTTGTTGAAGCCGCTCCACCAAAAATCGCCCAGTCTGATGTAGAAAAAGTTTTTGCGCCAGTGTTTGAGATCCTCTCCGCATTTGAAAGAAACACACCTCATTTTGTTCGATATGGCGCGGAAAAGTTCCGTTGGCGCAGTACGACGGGTGTTGAAGAACTTCCCATTCGAGCTCTTGGAGTGCGGCTTTGACTACTTGTGCAACATGGGGCCTGGCGTTATCGTGTAGGAGTATGGTTTGGCCTTGTCGATGGGGTCTTTTGAGTCGAATAGCCTCATTCACGCAATGCAGCTGCGCAATGTAAATGACTTTGTTGACTGTGGCGTTCCTTTCGAGCATTTCTCAGAGCATCAGAGTCAATAAGCAAAATATGCGTTACTGGACAGGTGAGAACCAACATGTGCTTCATGAAACAGGACTTCATCAGCAAAAAGTCACTGTTTGGTGCGGTTTTCATGCCGATGGCGTTATTGGGCCAATTTTTGTGCGGCTGAGATATCGAAGTTGGAAATGAAAATGGACATATCAACGAAATCGAATTCCATTCATAATAGCCAATAGCAAATTTGTTGATATATCTCAAGTAGTTTGCGTTTTCTTTAAAAAAGAAAATGTCATGTAGTAAAAGTAATTTGTCAGCCAATCTTTCCTATGGCAGCTACGTGATATAGCAAACCGACATTTATCATATTCAGGTATATGATTGGATATTATTTAAAATTATTAAATCAAAAATTTGATACCGAAATTTTTTTTCTCAGTAAATGTTGTTTTTCGGCCAATCGTTCCTATGGAAACTATATGATATGGTGAACCGATTTACATAATAATGGCATATATGAGTGGACCTTACCTAGAACTATAAAATCCGAAATTTGGTTACGGTATCATAAAAAACAAAAAAAAGTCGATGTCGGTGTCGGCACTGCACAAAATTCGTACCGAAATTCACAATATCCAGAAGATAGGTGTAAACTAATTTCACATTTAATTTCGCTGAACTGTTTCAATGTGCTAATATGCACACATGAATTTTTTATTTCTTCTTTGCCCTTTTTGAAAGTTTCTAGTGCTTCTTTGGTCCACACTATTGATGTTGGGTCAATTTTTTTATTCCCTTTTATTAATTTTTATAGGACGCCTTCAGATTCTACTGCATTAAAAATATATCTTCGGTAAAAGATAATAATTGAATAAAAGATTTAAAATCCTTTGATAATTTTGGAATGTCGTTTTTTTTAAAAACTTGAAATTTATCGAGTTGTGGCCTAATACCTTTGTAAAACCAAGGAAGTTATTTTCTTCCTTGCCAACCTCCTCGACTTGAAAACAAATATAGGACTTGGTGGATAAATCGTTGAAAAGTTTGTCCCGCATTGCGAAAACCAAATTACAATGCAATAAATTTGAACAAACCAAAAGGTATTATAATTTCTTCTAAGTCCACTTTAGCTACCGGAATTTGATAGTAGGCCCGAGTAAGTTCTATTTTTGAAAGAAAGTCTTCCGACCGTGTAAGTTAAATGTGAAATCCTGTATATTAGGGACCGGGTGTCGGTCGGGTATCGTGGTGGCCTCGGCAGCTCAGTGGTCTAGCACACTGGCTACTACCCCTGAGGTACCAAGTTCGTGGTCCTCTGCTAGCTTCCTTAAGACATTAATTAAAAGATAATCAAGTAACTATCCTATTCTCAATAAAACCATTTTCCTTCACCCCCACACCCCTTTTTTTTTCGCAGACGTTATGGTAGCGCACTACCAAACAAAAGGACTTAGGAAACCAGCCCTAGTGTCTGTTCCACAGCTACGACCGATAATGGCTGCTTTATCTACTTAAAAAGATTATTATTTCTAGAAGATTACAAAAACTAATTAATAAAATTAAACACTAAATTAAAATTAATACAAATATACATAGTAAAATTTAAAATAAGTAACTAATTCTATCTAATTTCATTAAATCTACGAGTAAGAAGAGATTTTAAAGAGGAAGAGAAGGCTATGTTAAAAAATAAATGATAGAGTTATAAGCCAAACACATAACATAAAAGGGATCATGCTTACTGATGATCGAGCCGTATTTAGTCTAATGGGCAAATAGTATCTTGTTGAACGCGAAGGCACGTTAAAGTTTATTTTCCCGAGGAGATAAGTAAAAATGACATTTCCGTTTATCAGGTTATGAAAGAAAAGTATACCTAACACGGATCTCCAACTAGATAAGGTAGGAAGATTAATCAATTTAAGGCGGCAATGGTATGAGGGAAGGCGAATTGCAGAATTATAGTTTAATCTACGCAACGCAAAAAGCAAAAATTGGTTTTTGACAGATTTAATTCGGACAGAATATATTGTGAGTTGAGGATTCCAAACACATGAAGCATATTCTAAAATAGGACGAACCAAAAAAGTAAAAAGCTGCTTGGAGGTATAAGGAGCATTAAATTCTTTAGACCATCTCAGCTTCTAGCTTTATTAGTGGTCAAGAGAATGTGAGAACTAAAGTTAAGTTTCGGGCTCATCAAAACACCTAAGTCGTTAAATTCATAAACACGTGCTAAAGTAGAACCATTTAAGGAGTAGGAATACAACCTAGGTTTGCTACGAGTGAAAGACAATACTTTACACTTTTCACAATTTAGGTAAAGAAAATTATCCGTACACCACTTGGAAAGTTGATCGAGGTCTTCTTAAAAAAAATTCTGATGATGAAGGAAATCCAGAGTAAAACAAAGTTTTACATCATCAGCAAACATAAGCACATGAGAATGCTTAATAACCGATGGAAGGTCATTTATGAAAATGTTGAAGAGCAAAGGACCTAAGTGGCTGCCCTGTGGGACACCAGAATGGACATTAATATTTTTAGAAACACAGCCGTTAAATAAAAATTTTTGAGACCTATGTCTTAAATAGCTATCAATCCACATTACTACATTAGGCGAAAAGCCAAATCTATCAAAGTTAATAAGAAGCAACGAATGGCAAACACTATCAAATGCTTTACTGAAATCAGTATAAATAACATCTGTCTGACAATAACGAGCAAATCCACGGAAAGTGAAGTGAACTCCAGATGATTTGTAACTGTTGAACGTTTTTTAGAGAAGCCATGTTGAGATATACTCAAATTAGGAATAATATAATGCTGAAGCTGGTCAGTAATTATATGTTCCAGTAACTTCGGTATTGCGCATAGCTTAGCAATACTACGGTAGTTTGAGGTATGTGAGATTGTTTCCATACCATAGGAAATGTAAAGGTCGTAACCGATAAATTAAACAACTTACAAAGAGGAAAACACCGACGTCTTTCGGCACCCATCTGCGAGTCATAATCATACCAACTCATGATGTCACCGGCGAAATTAGCTCTGTCAATTGACCGTCTAGATTGTGTTATATCACACTTTTGGACTTTCTGCCCTTGGGTTATGTGAAGTCAAAAGTGTATCTCATCGGTTTAGCGATATACAATCCAACGCCAGTGAACTCAGCAAACTGGCCAACTCAGTCGGCAATGCGGTTCAATCAAACAAATCGAAGAACTCTCCTGATCGATAACAATACTATCGAATTCGTTGGCAGCTTTTCATACCTAGGTACTACTGTCATATCAAACAGTAGCAGCATGACAGATGATGTTAAAAACAGACTATCCAAAGCCCTACCGGCTTTCGGCCGCTTATATAAATTATGGCGGAACAAGTAAATATCAAAGAAAACGAAGCTAAAAATAATTACCTCATATGTAAAATCCATCCTACTGCCTGCAGGTCTTAATAAATAAGTACTTTCGATTCATATGCGGCATATTCTGACCAAACCGCATCTCAAACACCGATATGCCGATAGGCAGCTAATAAAGTAAGAACCTATCAACAAACAGATCAGCCGCTAGAAGTGGAAATGGATCGGCTACGCACTTCTTAAACCACACAACAGCATTATAAAGTGTGCACCTGACTGGAATCCACAAGGATGTCTGTGCGTAGGAAGGCTCAAGACAACCTGGCGTTGCACAATGATGCAGGAGCTGCAAAGATACTACACCATCTGTGATCAAATCACTCATAATTTTTATTTCCAGAAAATATAAATATATATGGAACACTTTGTGACATATAAACGTTAACATAAAGAAAGCAAGTATATCGATCACTCAGTGACACATAAATATTAATATGTTTGCATAAACAGTAAATGCAGGCAAAGCACTCCCACAGTAATATAGGTCACTGTAGACCATTGACCGCTGTGCGGGAAATGCTGCGTTAGCAACTCGTGCGACCTACTCAGTCATACAGACGGTTGTAAATATTGCATGAGAACGCTGAAGTTCCTAATTACATACATGCGTACCTACATAATCGTAAGCAAAACGTTTGTTAGCTTTAAGATTTTTAGTATAAATTGAAGTACTAAAATAAAGACAGGGCAGTCAAAATCATCAATGAAACTAAACAGTGCCGTTTTTATTATGTACGGCAAATAAAACAATGGGGTGATAAAAGAGAACTGCTTTGTAATTCCTAGGTAATCATTTTTTCGCAAAGTTTAGGGATGACAGACAGTTTAACAATACCTCTATAAATGGTCACGTCTGACTTACAGCCTGTTTTATGGAAAGAAACAATGAAGAATTATTTCCAAATAGAGGGAAAGTAGGAAATTTGAAGGGATAAACAAAATAACTTTAATAATGGTCTACATAGCGACTCAGCACATAGCTTGAGTACACAGCTAGGAACTCTATCAGGACCAGGTAAAAATTAAGACCTCAGAGATAACAGGTTCGAAAATACATCTTTTTCTAAAATTGGTGGGAAAAGAAATTGAAATGGCTAATTATATATAAGTATGAGTAAAATGAGGAAATGGAAGGAGAATAGTTTGATTGAAAGAAGCTGGTAAAGAGGTTGGCATTGAACTGGTCAGTACGAGAGGTATCATTATGAAAATATAATGAGGAATTTCCCTCCTCAGATGATTTACGTTTAGAATTAACGAAATTAAAGAATAGTCGGTTGGGTTGGTTGCAGAAATCATCCTTACAACAAAGGGGATAATTAGAATAACACAGGTTATTAAAAATATCTAGATCTGATAATTGAATATTTAAAAAATCAAAATGAGATCCTGAAATTTTACATTTCGAGTAAAGATTCGACTTCGGATTTGTTTAGAGATAAAAGTTGACGAAAGAACCATGGAAGTTTCAGCGAGTGATTAAGGGCTTTGGTAAATGGAACATCATCATCAAAAACACTATAAATTACATTGTAGAAATGGTTGGTAGCAGATTCCATGTTATTAGATGACAAGACAGGCGACCAATCAATTGAAAAAAAGACAGAGTTAAGAGTAGAGAAATTTAATTTATGGAAACATTATAATATAACAATATAATATAATACAACAACAGGAATCAGGTACAAAAACGTTATCAAGAAGCCTATTAGAGTAATTATCAATCGAAAAATTTGATGTAATATCCGCACCCCAAGTTAAGTAAAGTAAATTGAATCTGTAATAGGTGGCTCATATAAACACTAACATCAGAAACGGGGGGAATGTAGGAACAAGTTAAGTAAATGGAGTAATTTTAAGAAAAAAAACGTTAACAGCAAGAAAGTCAATATCAACCGCTTTATTAACCGGAATGCATTGGAACAATAAATCAGCAGATACAGACAAAAATTTTCCCCAAACAAAAATATCGTTATTTAAAATAGTGGAATTAAGCCAAGTCTCAGAAAATAAAATGATTACACACACAAAATAATAGTTCCATCTTTACTCTCAAACTCCCACCCACAAACATTAACCTTCACTACATCCCCAACACCACAAACCCACTCACATTCCAGAAACTTTTCTTGGAACTGAAAGATATCCTACCATCATACTCGTTCCTCGACACTGACGGCTCCAAATCACAGCATGGCACATTCTTCAGCGTTACTACAAATAATTCAGTAATTAAACAATCCCTTCTACCACCATACAGCTCTATCTACTCCGCTGAAACACTAGCAATATATGAAGCAATAAGCCTGAACAAAAAATTGTATTTCAGACTCCCTTTCTGACATAACATCAATACAAAACCTCTCAAATGAGTTTTACAATGGCTCAACAATTAGACAAATACTTTATAGCAACCACCTATGCACTATAACTATCTGATTACCTGGTCACTGCAAATAAAGCAGGAAAAAAACTAGTTACCTTCCTCTCATCTTTCACCTCAATCACAATCTGTCTGACATTCTGAAATTTCAAAAGATCTTTTTCCATAATGAATTTAACTCCATTTGGAAATTTACCAACCCCACAAAAAAGCAATTAACCCAAATCGAATCAATCTTCGCGATTTCCCTCACTACACATTTAACAACTCGTTTCCCCGTTGAAGCTTTTCTAAATTCATCAGAATTACACTCGGACATAAACTACTCGCGCATAAAAACCTCTTTGACAAATCCACACCCTACTGCAAGTACTGCAACCTAAACCTCCCTATCCAGACATCCTGTCCCTCCTTCAACAATCTCAATTCTTCCCTCACAGCAATCCCACATATCAGTACCGATTTTTTTTTTTTTGTTTTTTTTTTTTTATTTCCCCTTTGTTTATATTTTCTATCTAAATCTATACACTTTATAAATTTTTTTGTTTTTGGGTGATAATTTAAAAAAAAAAAGAAACAGGAAAAAAAAATTGTTTGTTTTAATAGTCTTGTTTCGTGTTTGTAATTGTAATCGTCATATTCTAATCGGTATTATAAGGCGCTAGGTGTTATCTACTGGTCTATTCCGTTGAAGCCGCCTCTTTTCGTCAGTTCATCTATTGGTAGGTTGTTGATGTCTTTGTTTGAGTGGGCTGCCAGTTTTATATGGAGGTTTCTGCTGATTGTTTTTATTTCGTCGATAACCATGCCAACGCTGTCTTGAATGTCGCCGTTGCGGATATACCAGTCTTCATTCATTATTGTTCTCCGAATTTTGGATTGTTGCTTTTAAATGATTTCAATGTTTGTTGCTGTGACACAGCCCCATAGTTGGAGGCCATAGGTCCAGATTGGTTTTATTACGGATTTGTAAATTAATAATTTGTAGTCAATAGATAGTGTTGAGTTCTTTGATAGTAGCCAATATAGTTGTCGAAATTTATTTTTTATTTTGTCTCGTTTTTTTTATATGTGGTACTTCCATGTGAGTTTGCTGTCGATGTACATTCCTAAGTATTTTGCTGCGTTTACGTTTGGAATGTTTGTTTGATTGAGCTGCAGGGTTTGTGGTTGGTATTTTGTTCTGGTTGTATAGATGACTTAGACCGTTTTTTGGTCCTAATTTTTATTTTCCATTTTTCAAATCAATTTCTCATTTCATTTATTATTCGTTGCATTTTTGATATAGCTGCTGTCAGGTTTGTATTAGAGTATAGAATATCAGTGTCGTCTGCGAATATGGCGATCATCATAGGTGATTCGCTTTGGGGATTGGTATGTCAGCAGTATGTACATTGTAGAGCAGTGGTCCTAAAACTGTTCCCTGCGATTTTATATAAAATTGGAAAATGTTGCGTTAGTAGAATGTAGTTAAATAATCTGCACAAGAGATTTATGGCTTCGTCCGGCAGTTCTTCGATGATTGTGCCAGTTAGTTGGTTATATCCTAGTGATTTATTTTTTTTAAGTTTGTATTGTATGGTTTGCCGTATTTCCGCGAGTGTTATATTTTTTATAGTGTAGTTTGTTGTTCGGATTGTGTTAGCTAGTAACCTTTTATTACTTTTATAGTGATGTGTGATGTTGCTTCAAAATGGTCAGCTAAGAGCGTAGATTTTTCCGCGTCTGTTCTTGCCCAAGTGTTGTCGGTTTTTTTCAGTGGAGGTTGGTGTGGTGTCTTCTTAATTTAAGCTTTGGTGGCTTTCCATAGTAAATAATTCGTTTCTGAGGTTGGTGTCAGACTTTGCAGGTAGATATTTATTTTATGGTTTTGAATTTTAATTAATGCGCTTGTCAGGTTTTTCCTAGCTTTATTTCGGTTTGTTTTGTCATCAGGGTATCTTGTTATTTGCCATATTTTGCGGAGTTTTTTTTTATCGTAGAAACTTATTATTTCTTGATATACTCGGGCGTGTACTTTTGGTATGATCTTGAATCTGGGGTGGGTGTCAATATGTATAAGTCTTCATTGATTGTATCGTTGATATAGATAATAGTTCGTTCGATGTTTTCCGGCGAGTTGAAGTGGATTTGTGAGTTAAACGTTTTTCTTATATATTCGCGGAAGGTTTCCCAGTCAAACAGTTTATTTTTGTACATTCTGCAGCTAGATTTTATTCTATCGATGTTCGTGTTGTAGTCAATTTGAATAGGTAAATGGTCCGATGACAGGTCAAGTTTAGATTTCCTTGATTGTATATGGTCTGTTTTATAGTGATCAAGCTCTATATACTTTAAGTTCCCTTTTATTAGTATGGCTGCTCCTCCACGTCTTCATCCGCTGGGGTGGTTTGTGGTCAGTAGCTTATATATGCATATATTTTTATTCTATGATCGTTAGTCAAGTGTGTTTCCGCTATGAGTGCAATGTCAACGAGATTGTCATATAGAAATTGTGTTAGTGACACAGTGCTCGTGTTATTTGTTTGTGTTCAAATCTACTTGATGAAACAATTGTTTTGCATAGCCAGTATTGTTGTAGTGTTGTTTGTGACGAGTCTTGTTGTGTTGTTTGTGTTTTAGTGGTGTTTTTTTTTTTTTTTTTTTTGTTAATGTTGTGTTGTTTTTTCTGGAGAGTCACGGTTTCTTTTAGTTGTTAATTTTGGAATGTTTTGTTGATTATTTCTAATGTATTGAGATTTTACCTGAGTTATTGGAGAGCTTATTCCGTTTGCTGATTTTACATATTGTGATGATTCGGTAATGTAGATTATTGGTGTTGTTGCTAAGTTTGGCTGAAGTGACCGTTTTAGTTTCTGTATATGTTGAAGTTGTAGGTGTTGTGTTTGCAGCTATCATAGTTGTTGCTGAGCTTTGTGTAGTTAGTTGGTGTTAGTGTTATTGATGGTGTTGATGTCGTTATCGTTGGTATTGTTGGTGGTAGTGGTGATGTTGTGAGTTGTGCATTTAGCGTTCCAAGATGGTATAGAAGCGGAGCAAGATTTCGCTCGGTCTATGTTCGTCAATGCGGGCGATGGCGACTGTAGGCGACTTTATGGTAAAGTATCCCACATTCGATAGTCTACGCTCGTTGGGTGGAGCGTTATACATTTTCGGTTGTTTGGTTATTTAATTAATAGTGAGCACTCCGTTCGCAGCGAATATTCAAATTCTATAAGTAACTGATCCCAATAATCTCAAAATATTGATCGAATTTAAAAAAAAAAGCCAATATACTATATCGCCTTTAAAATACAACAAATATTAGCAAATAATATATAGTCGGAACTCCGACTACTCGATGATCCGAAAATCCAGTAATCTGAAGGGTTATTTTCATGCATTAGCTACTCTGTAATCCGAATTAATTGCAATTCTTTGATTCGAATTGCATGATTTCCTTATGTTTTAAGAGGAATTCATCGTTTTAATTGTCATTAACAGCCAAAGCAACAACAAGAAATACGTTGTATTCGATATATAATTTATAACATTATATTGTATATATTGGGTATTCGAAAAAGTTTGGTAACAAATTGCTGCTCAAATGCTCTGATCTCTACTGTCAACAATCAACGAGATTGAAGCAGAAGTGATAAACAGAAAACGTGTTATGTTCCATCATGACAACGCCAGACAACACATATCTTTAATGACCCGGTAGAAGCTGAGAGAGCTTGGCTTGGAAGTTTTGATACATCCAACATATAGGCTCCTTCAGATAATCACTTGAATTAATCCCTGAGTAGAGGCTTGTAAAACGCACTTAGATCAGAAGTTCTACACAGATGGAATAATGGCTTTACCCCAAAAATGGCAAAAGTTTATCGATCAAAACGGCTCGTTCCCAATTTAAGAAAAAAGTGTTTTATTTTTGGTCAAACCGAACTTTTTCGAACACCTAATATTTTTATACCCTGTACCAAAATATGGTAAAGTGTATATTAAAGTTGTACAAATGTATGTAACAGGCAGAAGGAGGGCTCAACTCTTTAGCTGCCGACTGAGCCCGTAGTAACAGCGATTTGCTAGAATAATCCTTCGCCTTATCTCCAAGCTGACGTTGTTTTCGCTGTTAATGCTGGTTCCTAGGTATACGAAGTCCTTTACAACCTCAAAGTTGTAGCTGCCCACCTCAACCAAGTTATCAATTCGTCGCGTCTGTTTTGTTGTTAACAGAAAGTATTTCGTCTTGTCCTCATTCACCGCAAGTCCCATGATTATCGACTCTTTTTGAATCTCACTAAAAGCTGAGCTAATTGCCCTTGCATTAGTGCCGATAATGTCAATATCATCTGCATATGCTAGCAGTATGACACTCTTGTAGAATATTGTGCCTGACCCGTTGACATCGGTCTGTCGCAGTATATGTTCCATTAAGAGATTGAAACAGTCACACGATAAGGTGTCGCCCTGTCTAAAGCCTCGTTTGGTATCAAATGGTTCGGAGAAGTCTTTTCCTACCAAGACGGAACTACGAACTAGACTAAATACCCTGACTACAAATTTCCTAGACTAAACACTAACAGCTGTTCGCATAAATGGCGAAAAAAACAAAAAAATGGAAAATAATTCAAATTAAAAAATTATTTAAAAATAAAAGGAAAACCGAATAAAAAATGGACGAAAGAAGTGCCGAAAATAATGCATATTGTTTTATTTTTGTGATTATATTACTGTTATATTCTCCTTGTCCTAACATATTCAAATCAAACTAAATAGAGTTATTCACAATGTCGGACATATGGCACGGGCATTTGTACACGTGCATATATTTGTCATCAATTGTAAACTACCTATTTGGCTTTCTATGCATCACAAATATTAAAAAAAAAATAAACAAAAACATGCAGTATTTTCGTCACTTCTTCTTCCGTCCATTTTTTGTCCTGTATTTCTCTTTTAAATAATTATTTTAATTTAATATTTTCCATTTTTTTGTTTTTTTTTCGCCACTTTTGCGAACAGCTGTGTATTTTGTTAGTGTAAAGAAAAATATCCCCAACCAATTTGCCCATGCCACGATGCCAGACCATTTCCCCAACATTGTGAATACCCCTAATGAATTTATGGTGTGCACAAAGTCAAAATTCACAAGCAACTGGTTAAAAAATTTAAAAAAAAGCACAAGGCAAAGAGAACACTTAACGGGAAATGTACCATTCATCGCTGAATTGGTCCAAAATAGAATGAAAACAAAATAGTGCCAATTCATTTGTGGCAGTCGAAAAATGCAGTAATGTTTGTTTTTGTTATTATTTTCGACTGCTATGCATTGATATTGTAAAAGTCCAATCAACAAAAAAAGTCCAAATAACAATTAGTTTTTAAATACTGTAAATACAGTCAAACTTCCATAACTCGAAATTCTCTAACTCGAATTTTCTATAACTCAAACTAGCAAGTGGCAATAGCGTTTAGGCAGCAAATAACATACAATTCTGCTTCCGTACCTCGAACTTCCATAACTCGAATTTCTCCATAACTCGAGCAAAAACTTTGGCACGTGCATTCTCTAAGTCGAATTTTTAGGGGAAGTCCCCGATTATTTTCATTTTTTGTGTTTTGTTTTGAGTACCTTGCGTATAGGGAAATCCCGTAAATGAATGCATTTCTTATTCCATTTGTTTTTACTTCTTCTTATGACATACCATTAGTTTTCTTGAATCACATTGAAGAAAATGAAAATTTAATGGAAGTTGATTGCGAGATATGATCAACAGTAAATAAAATAACTTCCAACGTTACTCTTCAGGATTATAATAATGTGGACAATGAATTTTGCCCCGTAACGGGTCGCTCACTTTGACGCCGCCAGGCCAGCTGTTGATCGTGCCAGGGAGGGCACACGCGATTAAAATGTTCCGGCCCTTGCTCGTCGACTAATGGTCGTGGTGGTCTTGCTCCTCCCTTAACAATATGATTGCCTGCTTATTATACTATTTTTTCCTATTAAATTCGCGTGCTATGACAAAAATACGAGCTAACAACAGAAAAACAAAAAAAACATCTGCTTCTACAGCCGAGATAAAAAGACACAACTCAAGTAGAAATTTTAGTATAAGAAACAAAGAAAACGAGAAACTACCACGTTCGCTGGCCATTGAAAACCCTCAATGACCAGATCATCTGTCATGATCGGCTCTAGATGACGTCGCGCCGAGTTCGCCCGCCCTACCATTGGCCATTCCTTCGCCAAAAAAAAATCTTGAAATGGCCCCTTTTCTAAATACAACTCTTTAATCAGCCAGCTTGAAGTTTTGGCACGGAATCCCTGCGACTTGCTTTACGCATTCATGCCTTTACACCAAAGGGCAATGAGGCACAAAAAATAAAGAAAAATCGACAATCCACTTCATCAAACGCAGAACCAAAAATTTAATAATATATGACAGAAAATTTAATAGTATATATAAAAAAAATAATAATTAATAATAAAAAAAAATTCCGACAAAAAAACTTAATAATATATATAAAAAAAGATTCAACCATACAAAAAAAACATTAATCGCCAATAAAAGAAAATTGAATAAAAACTTAATAATACAAAAAAATGTAAAAAAAAATAATAATTATTAATACAAGAAAAAATCATCATCAAAGAAATTTCTTAGCCGCGCAAAAAAAACAAAAAAAATTAATTAAAATCTCTGGCGCACATTTGCCAGTAATTAAAAGGATCTTTGCGCCTAAATTAAATTAAAGCATAGTACATTCATTAACGCTTGTGCCAAAAAAAAAATAAAAAAAATTCGTCAAGGCGGGCAACTGAATATGAACAAAAAAAACCAGAACCGGGTGCAGAAGGCACTCTCGAAATGGTCGGTCAAAAAAAAACAAACAAAAAAAATAAAAAAATGTATATAAAGAAACTTTATGAAATAAATAACGCTTACCCCTGTCCGCGTTTCCGTGAGCTCACTTCGCGCGAATGCTGTAAGGCTAAGAAAGGAAATAAAAATATATAACAACTAAAGGTCTATGACCTCAATGTGCCTGCCATGACACTGCACTTTTTCACTCAATTCTGGCAAAGCAAATTCAAATGACACACAAAAAAACAATGATGCATAAAAAAAACTTAAACGCAAACGAATTGTAAAAAAAACGCAATTGAATAAAAAAACACAAATGAATTATAAGAAAACGCGATTGCCAAGAGAGGCTAACAGGAAATAATCAGCTAATCGAACACTATTATTATATCCTCCCAGGACTGCCACTGCTGCTCCTAGGGATGTAGATGGCGTTAGTCGACGCCCCTTTTTGGCCGTTGCTGCTCCTCGGACCGTCACTCCGAATAAACGATCCTCCCTTGGTGATTTGTGCTTCCTTCTCTCATAAGCTTTTCTCGTCACATGCATAATTGTTGTCCATTTATGCACATATCCACTTCACTTTTATTTATTTTTTTGTTTTAACTTTAATATGTTACAGGTGTATACATATGCTTTTTGATTTATATTTTTTTTTTGTTTTCTGACTAAAGCGTTTTCATTTTTTTTCCGCACACGAATTTTCCTCCGCCAGTTAATTTTTTTATGTTCACCTCACTTTTATCGATTCAGTCTTAACTTTAGTATTTCGCATGCATATATGCTCTTTGATTTATTTTTTTGTTTTCTTGATTTAAATCGTTTTCATTTTTTTTTCGCACACGAAATTTCCTGCGCCAGTTAAATTTTCACTGATCACCTCACTTTTATCGATTCAGTCTTAACTTTAGAATTTTGCATGTATATATGCTCTTTGATTTATTTATTTGCTTTCTTGATTAAATAGTTTTCCTTTTTTTTTCACACGCGCCGAGCGCGCGCACAACCGTGAGCCTTGTATCTCGCTCGTCCAGGATGAACTAACTCAAAAACTTCCTGATTGCTTGCCTATGTGCTTTGCCTCAAAGCTTCTAGAACATTCGTTACGGGACTTTTCCAGTCTCGTAACGACGATCTCGACAAAAAAAACTGTCTCTTCTGTTGCGAAACCGCTGTTGCTAGGCGCCTGTTTTTTTGTTTTTGGTAATGCTGACCGCTACCTATTCCAAACTATGCATGTTCATGGGCGGCGTGGCCCCCTTTTTTTATTCGTTTGAAACTAGGTGAAATTTGTGCCCCTGGTACCTGCATAAAAGTAATTGTGTCTATATATATAAATACATGCACACACATACATTCAGGCTGTTCGCGACCCGAACACTTTTATACTTTGTCCCCCTTTTGATCGGTGGCAGAGCATGTGCTGCACTGTTCGGCTGCACTGCACTGCTGCATTTCGAGCTTGCACTGGATTCAGCCAATCCGCGAGCGTTCATCCACATTGACTCGACCAAAAAGGTTCGGTTCTGCCGGTCGCTGTGTACGCTACTAAATTCAAGGGCATTCCTATCAGCAAGCGTTACAAAAAAAATCCCCCCCACAAGATCTAGCTCGGGACTACCAGAAGCGAGATAGATCATTCTAAGCTTGCTGAGGACTCATTGCTTCAAGTCTTTACCATGGAAGCGACCTAGAGCCCGTCCTTGCAAATCCTCCAGTTCGTACAATGAATTCCCTATTTTTTTCCGTTCCTGCTTCTGGCTGGACCTCTTTACGCTGTATCCTGCAGCGAAGTTGCTTTGTTTAAAGTTTTGCGAAACACTTCCTGACCTTCCGTATGACACATTTCTTGACCTTAGATTGTACTTTTCTTCGTTCTTTTCATTCTGTTTTCTTCTCGTTCTACAAGCTCTTTCCCTTGCTAATTCGAGCGAATCTTCTCTGGTAAATCTTACAGACCTATCCTCTAACATGTTAAGAGCCCTTAACAACTTGTAGTCGGCCCCTGAGGAAATGTAGTGCTGTCCAAACACCATGAAGTATGGGGTGGAACCAACGCTACTGTGAATGGATGAGCGTAAAGCGCTGCTAATTTCACTCAACTTTTCATCCCAATTCTTCTGGTCTGCTCTTACATAGGACCGAAGGGCCGCTATGATTGAGCGATTCACTCGCTCCGATGCATTCGCCTGAGGTGAATACAATGCTGTGAGCGTGTGGGCAATTTTATGCTCTCTTAGCATATTTTGGAAAGTGGCTGCCTTGAATTGCGAGCCATTGTCGAGACTATGGTCTCGGGCACTCCAAATGTGTGGAACAAGTCCTGCTGTAGATACCTTACTACTGCATCAGCGGTCAATCGCCGGACTGCCTTCAGAAAGATAAATTTCGAATAATGGTCTAATACTACGAAAATTCCCACATGTCCGCTACGCAAACGTGGATATGACCGAGAAAATCCATATACAAGCGCTAAAGCAGTCGGGTGCTGCTCCCATTGGGGGACGTTGCACTTGGTTTGATGCTTTGCTTGTTCTACAAACCTCGCAAGCTCGTATGTAATTCTTTACATCTTCTACCAGACCGGGCCAATAACAGTACCTTCTAACTCTCTCTAAGGTCTTATGCATGCCTCCATGAGCGGCTAACGGATCGTCGTGTACCTTTGCTAACACCCCTTTTACCAATTCTTTTGGAATCCAAAGCTTCCAAACAAAAGTATCGTGAAGCTGATCCCCTGATGTGTGATCCATTCTTCTATAGACCAACCCATTCAGGACTTTCAAATCGGGCAATGTGGCTACGTTGGCTTCATTCGTCTTGCAAATTCCGAGTAGTCCTCCGTACGGAAGGCCGGAGACTCGAGGTCCACTATTGGGCCATGATCGGCTTCTATGACCGCCATCTCTTGCTCGTTCACGCGCGATAGGGCGTCTGGGACGACATTTAATCGCCCACTGCGATGCTCTATTTGAAAACGGAAACCCTGCAACTTCAATGCCCAACGCGCCAGTCGAGAGTGCAGATCAGTTTGGGACATGAGCCACTTGAGGGATGCGTGGTCCGTGATGACCGTGAACTCATGCCCTTCAACATAGGCTCGGAATCGTTTAATACAAATGATGGCAGCTAAACATTCTTGTTCAGTTACCGAATAATTTCTTTGCGCCTTGTTGAGTTTCTTGGACACAAAGGCTATTGGGTATTCGTCCCCCTCAGCTGTTTTTTGAACCAGGACACCGCCAACACCCGTTTTACTGGCATCACAGTGTATGAAGAATGGTTTTCTGAAGTCTGGACTACGGAGAACTGGTGCTGAACAGAGCATATCTTTAAGTTCCTCGCACGCCTTTTGACCTTCGGGCGTCATTACAAATTTTTTTCGCGGCTTCAATAAATCAGTTAGTGGCGCAGCCACCGAAGCGAAGTTCTTTATAAATTTCCTATACCATCCTACCATTCCGAGGAAACTGCGGAGTGTCTTCAGAGAATTTGGCAGCGGGAAATTTTTCATTGCTACTACTTTGTCCGGATCCGTGCGTATGACGCCTTCGCCGACAATATGACCTAAGTACCGTACTGACTTGACACAGAACTGACTTTTTTCTACATTCAGCGTTAAACCAGCTGATTTGATGTGATTTGCCACCGCTGACAACACCTCCAAATGCCTGTCAAAGCTATCAGATACTACCAACAAATCGTCGACTATTTCTGAGCTCGGCTGGGATCACCCTGTCCATCAGTCGGTCATAGTTTGTGATGCATTGGTTAGACCAAACGGCATTACTGTATAGAACAATGGTTTCCCTGGTATGGTGAAAGCTGTCTTTTCTCTTGAACGGCTAGGACTGCATAGCATCTAGCCCTATGCATGCAATCGACTTAATATTCCATCGATTTGCGGGAGCGGGTACGCATCTTTCTTAGTCACTGCATTGACTTTTCTACTGTCTAAGCACAATCGGACTTTTCCCGGCTTTTGTACTAGCACTACAGGAGATGACCACGCACTTTCCGATTCTTCGATCACTCCAAGCTTGAGCATTCGATCGATTTCGGCATAAAGTAATTTTTCAACGGCTGGTGATACTGGGAAATGCCGCTGTTTGACAGGCTTCGCCTTGCCTACATCAATGGCATGACACAGATAATTGGTTTTACCTAAACCAGAAATGGTAAAAGAAGGAAATTTCCCTACTACTTCCTGCAACCTATTTACCTCCTGTTCAGTCAAATCCTGAGGGTTCGGACTGATTTCTGCAATTTGCATATTTTGAGGCAGTAGACCAAATGTGGTCCAAAAATTTATTCCAAGATAAAGGTCTTGGCTAGGTTGGTATTCAACTCCAGCATCTTGACTTTGTCCTTGTATGCTATAGGAGTCTTTAGCTTGCCCACGACTGCTTGCTTTTTCCCATCAGCCGTACACGCTGCTGATGCTGCTCTTAAAATGGCATTTTGCTTTGAATAAGTTGTTCTGCTAGCTTCCCGCCAATGACACTTATCGCCGCACCTGTATCTAATAAACCTATTACTAACTTATCCAATACTCGAACTTCAGCATAGGGCCGTTGATCGTTTGCCTTATACCTAATCGCATTGATGGTTTTGGACGACTTCCAATAATACCGAATTCTTTTCGCGCTTCTTGATTTAATATTAGAGATGATTAGTCCATGACTGACTAATAAATTCGTTGTTGGCTTTTGTAGATGAGGCCATCCATTGGATTGTTCCCCGTCTATTTCCACCTTATTTGCTGTAGGCGGATTCCGTGATATCGTTTGACTCTTTACTCTTTCGCTTCTACTTCGGCTGTTTTGCCTGACACTGTATGTGGCGCTCCTTTATCACATTTAGAGCATGAAGGTTTATAGGTATTTGGTGCCCCGCATCCGTAGCAAAATATCCTACGCTTGGCCTCACAATCGTGATACCGATGACCTTCTTTCCGACAATTCCAACAGATTAACGCCACTGCCCCGATCTCGGCTTCCCCTTCCACGTCTGAGAATTCGGTTGCCTCATCGGGCAACATTTCCTCGACAATCTCCGATATCGGTTTCCGGATAGGCATGGCTCGGTGGTAGCCATTGCTCTTTCTTAACTCTTCAAGTAGAGACTCGCGCCTTCGGCATACTTCCCGTAGTCGCTCCACTGATCCTATTTGCACATTAAGCAATTCATGCCGGATTTCGGGTCTTAGATTTCTTTTTAAAATCTCTACCATCTCTTGTTCTTCTAGTGGTTGCGCTAAGCTATCTGTCATCAGAACTACAGCGTCATAAAATCCGTCAAACGTCTCTTTCTCTCTTTGTTTTCTGTCTCGTATGGCCTCTCGGATATCCATATCCGTTCGGGTATCTCGAAACTGTTTTCTCAAAGATTGGCACAACATTTGCCAGTTGAAGCTTGGTGATGCCTTATGGAATCGCCAGAAAAACTCTCTAGCTTTACCATCAAACAACAAACTAGCATTGCTACACAGCAATGCGAAGTTTCCTGCCAGTGTTTGATGCGTAAGTGCTTCCACTCGATACAGAAAATTATCAACGCTAATGCCTTCAGGATTGCCGCTAAATCGCAATTTCCAACCATTTAATATATGACCAACTTTATCTGGTCTTAAGGAAAGATCTGGTGGCAGGCTCCTGGGCGTGTCTCTGCCTAGAACATTGTTCGACCCTGCCTGTTGTCTGATAAAATCCGATTGTGTTGGTGCCCCCAACCCTATCGAACTGGCTGCCAGTGAGCCACCATCAATTGAAGTCCTTCTCAGGGATGTCAAGCTAGTTTGCACTAGTTGCGCCACTTGCCCTGACAACTGGGTCATCAATTCGTTTTGCATGGCTCTCACTGCCTGGGCCACTGCTTTTGCTATTGCCTCCGTTTGAGCTGACCCACTTTCTATCGCCTCGCCTAGATTAACTGACGGGCTTTGTGGACCAGTTGCCTTCACCCTTGACTGTTGCCTGGTATTTCGGGCTACTGCTTCCGCAGAAGTGGATGGCCTCTCAAAACATACTACATTGCACTCAGGACAATTCAAACTAGTCATACGAAGTTTCCTTTGTTTTCCCGGTAGACGTGTTTTGTGCGCGCTCCTGAAAAATAAAAGTAAATAAAAGTTTAGTAGTGTTTACTGCGGTGTATTTACTCACGGTACGTGTGCGACGCGATCTCTTACAAGTCGTTGAAGTGTGCGATCCCGTGCGGGTGATTTTTTCCTACCTATCGTGCAAAAAACAATTAATAATTATTAATTTTGTGTAAAAGCGGTACTTACCTGTTGCTACAATCCAAAGCACAGCTGTTACGCTCTCAGCTGTAGCAAAGCAACTAACGATCACCTTACAGTTGCCTCGCTTGCACTAAAGCTCAAAGCTCAAGTTGAGTTCAAGATCAACGAGCTTTTGAATAAATTTTTTTGAAGCTATTGAGAAATTAGGGTGCGTTCACACCATACTTTTTTCTAAGTGCGTAATCATTTTTCACTCAGCGGCCGTTGACAAAAGTGATTTCTACGATCAC